>JAKDEW010000016.1:19161608-19171688 GCA_021963965.1 Artemisiospiza belli
GGTTAGGGTTAGGGTTAGGGTTAGGGTTAGGGTTAGGGTTAGGGTTAGGGTTAGGGTTAGGGTTAGGGTTAGGGTTAGGGTTAGGGTTAGGGTTAGGGTTAGGGTTAGGGTTAGGGTTAGGGTTAGGGTTAGGGTTAGGGTTAGGGTTAGGGTTAGGGTTAGGGTTAGGGTTAGGGTTAGGGTTAGGGTTAGGGTTAGGGTTAGGGTTAGGGTTAGGGTTAGGGTTAGGGTTAGGGTTAGGGTTAGGGTTAGGGTTAGGGTTAGGGTTAGGGTTAGGGTTAGGGTTAGGGTTAGGGTTAGGGTTAGGGTTAGGGTTAGGGTTAGGGTTAGGGTTAGGGTTAGGGTTAGGGTTAGGGTTAGGGTTAGGGTTAGGGTTAGGGTTAGGGTTAGGGTTAGGGTTAGGGTTAGGGTTAGGGTTAGGGTTAGGGTTAGGGTTAGGGTTAGGGTTAGGGTTAGGGTTAGGGTTAGGGTTAGGGTTAGGGTTAGGGTTAGGGTTAGGGTTAGGGTTAGGGTTAGGGTTAGGGTTAGGGTTAGGGTTAGGGTTAGGGTTAGGGTTAGGGTTAGGGTTAGGGTTAGGGTTAGGGTTAGGGTTAGGGTTAGGGTTAGGGTTAGGGTTAGGGTTAGGGTTAGGGTTAGGGTTAGGGTTAGGGTTAGGGTTAGGGTTAGGGTTAGGGTTAGGGTTAGGGTTAGGGTTAGGGTTAGGGTTAGGGTTAGGGTTAGGGTTAGGGTTAGGGTTAGGGTTAGGGTTAGGGTTAGGGTTAGGGTTAGGGTTAGGGTTAGGGTTAGGGTTAGGGTTAGGGTTAGGGTTAGGGTTAGGGTTAGGGTTAGGGTTAGGGTTAGGGTTAGGGTTAGGGTTAGGGTTAGGGTTAGGGTTAGGGTTAGGGTTAGGGTTAGGGTTAGGGTTAGGGTTAGGGTTAGGGTTAGGGTTAGGGTTAGGGTTAGGGTTAGGGTTAGGGTTAGGGTTAGGGTTAGGGTTAGGGTTAGGGTTAGGGTTAGGGTTAGGGTTAGGGTTAGGGTTAGGGTTAGGGTTAGGGTTAGGGTTAGGGTTAGGGTTAGGGTTAGGGTTAGGGTTAGGGTTAGGGTTAGGGTTAGGGTTAGGGTTAGGGTTAGGGTTAGGGTTAGGGTTAGGGTTAGGGTTAGGGTTAGGGTTAGGGTTAGGGTTAGGGTTAGGGTTAGGGTTAGGGTTAGGGTTAGGGTTAGGGTTAGGGTTAGGGTTAGGGTTAGGGTTAGGGTTAGGGTTAGGGTTAGGGTTAGGGTTAGGGTTAGGGTTAGGGTTAGGGTTAGGGTTAGGGTTAGGGTTAGGGTTAGGGTTAGGGTTAGGGTTAGGGTTAGGGTTAGGGTTAGGGTTAGGGTTAGGGTTAGGGTTAGGGTTAGGGTTAGGGTTAGGGTTAGGGTTAGGGTTAGGGTTAGGGTTAGGGTTAGGGTTAGGGTTAGGGTTAGGGTTAGGGTTAGGGTTAGGGTTAGGGTTAGGGTTAGGGTTAGGGTTAGGGTTAGGGTTAGGGTTAGGGTTAGGGTTAGGGTTAGGGTTAGGGTTAGGGTTAGGGTTAGGGTTAGGGTTAGGGTTAGGGTTAGGGTTAGGGTTAGGGTTAGGGTTAGGGTTAGGGTTAGGGTTAGGGTTAGGGTTAGGGTTAGGGTTAGGGTTAGGGTTAGGGTTAGGGTTAGGGTTAGGGTTAGGGTTAGGGTTAGGGTTAGGGTTAGGGTTAGGGTTAGGGTTAGGGTTAGGGTTAGGGTTAGGGTTAGGGTTAGGGTTAGGGTTAGGGTTAGGGTTAGGGTTAGGGTTAGGGTTAGGGTTAGGGTTAGGGTTAGGGTTAGGGTTAGGGTTAGGGTTAGGGTTAGGGTTAGGGTTAGGGTTAGGGTTAGGGTTAGGGTTAGGGTTAGGGTTAGGGTTAGGGTTAGGGTTAGGGTTAGGGTTAGGGTTAGGGTTAGGGTTAGGGTTAGGGTTAGGGTTAGGGTTAGGGTTAGGGTTAGGGTTAGGGTTAGGGTTAGGGTTAGGGTTAGGGTTAGGGTTAGGGTTAGGGTTAGGGTTAGGGTTAGGGTTAGGGTTAGGGTTAGGGTTAGGGTTAGGGTTAGGGTTAGGGTTAGGGTTAGGGTTAGGGTTAGGGTTAGGGTTAGGGTTAGGGTTAGGGTTAGGGTTAGGGTTAGGGTTAGGGTTAGGGTTAGGGTTAGGGTTAGGGTTAGGGTTAGGGTTAGGGTTAGGGTTAGGGTTAGGGTTAGGGTTAGGGTTAGGGTTAGGGTTAGGGTTAGGGTTAGGGTTAGGGTTAGGGTTAGGGTTAGGGTTAGGGTTAGGGTTAGGGTTAGGGTTAGGGTTAGGGTTAGGGTTAGGGTTAGGGTTAGGGTTAGGGTTAGGGTTAGGGTTAGGGTTAGGGTTAGGGTTAGGGTTAGGGTTAGGGTTAGGGTTAGGGTTAGGGTTAGGGTTAGGGTTAGGGTTAGGGTTAGGGTTAGGGTTAGGGTTAGGGTTAGGGTTAGGGTTAGGGTTAGGGTTAGGGTTAGGGTTAGGGTTAGGGTTAGGGTTAGGGTTAGGGTTAGGGTTAGGGTTAGGGTTAGGGTTAGGGTTAGGGTTAGGGTTAGGGTTAGGGTTAGGGTTAGGGTTAGGGTTAGGGTTAGGGTTAGGGTTAGGGTTAGGGTTAGGGTTAGGGTTAGGGTTAGGGTTAGGGTTAGGGTTAGGGTTAGGGTTAGGGTTAGGGTTAGGGTTAGGGTTAGGGTTAGGGTTAGGGTTAGGGTTAGGGTTAGGGTTAGGGTTAGGGTTAGGGTTAGGGTTAGGGTTAGGGTTAGGGTTAGGGTTAGGGTTAGGGTTAGGGTTAGGGTTAGGGTTAGGGTTAGGGTTAGGGTTAGGGTTAGGGTTAGGGTTAGGGTTAGGGTTAGGGTTAGGGTTAGGGTTAGGGTTAGGGTTAGGGTTAGGGTTAGGGTTAGGGTTAGGGTTAGGGTTAGGGTTAGGGTTAGGGTTAGGGTTAGGGTTAGGGTTAGGGTTAGGGTTAGGGTTAGGGTTAGGGTTAGGGTTAGGGTTAGGGTTAGGGTTAGGGTTAGGGTTAGGGTTAGGGTTAGGGTTAGGGTTAGGGTTAGGGTTAGGGTTAGGGTTAGGGTTAGGGTTAGGGTTAGGGTTAGGGTTAGGGTTAGGGTTAGGGTTAGGGTTAGGGTTAGGGTTAGGGTTAGGGTTAGGGTTAGGGTTAGGGTTAGGGTTAGGGTTAGGGTTAGGGTTAGGGTTAGGGTTAGGGTTAGGGTTAGGGTTAGGGTTAGGGTTAGGGTTAGGGTTAGGGTTAGGGTTAGGGTTAGGGTTAGGGTTAGGGTTAGGGTTAGGGTTAGGGTTAGGGTTAGGGTTAGGGTTAGGGTTAGGGTTAGGGTTAGGGTTAGGGTTAGGGTTAGGGTTAGGGTTAGGGTTAGGGTTAGGGTTAGGGTTAGGGTTAGGGTTAGGGTTAGGGTTAGGGTTAGGGTTAGGGTTAGGGTTAGGGTTAGGGTTAGGGTTAGGGTTAGGGTTAGGGTTAGGGTTAGGGTTAGGGTTAGGGTTAGGGTTAGGGTTAGGGTTAGGGTTAGGGTTAGGGTTAGGGTTAGGGTTAGGGTTAGGGTTAGGGTTAGGGTTAGGGTTAGGGTTAGGGTTAGGGTTAGGGTTAGGGTTAGGGTTAGGGTTAGGGTTAGGGTTAGGGTTAGGGTTAGGGTTAGGGTTAGGGTTAGGGTTAGGGTTAGGGTTAGGGTTAGGGTTAGGGTTAGGGTTAGGGTTAGGGTTAGGGTTAGGGTTAGGGTTAGGGTTAGGGTTAGGGTTAGGGTTAGGGTTAGGGTTAGGGTTAGGGTTAGGGTTAGGGTTAGGGTTAGGGTTAGGGTTAGGGTTAGGGTTAGGGTTAGGGTTAGGGTTAGGGTTAGGGTTAGGGTTAGGGTTAGGGTTAGGGTTAGGGTTAGGGTTAGGGTTAGGGTTAGGGTTAGGGTTAGGGTTAGGGTTAGGGTTAGGGTTAGGGTTAGGGTTAGGGTTAGGGTTAGGGTTAGGGTTAGGGTTAGGGTTAGGGTTAGGGTTAGGGTTAGGGTTAGGGTTAGGGTTAGGGTTAGGGTTAGGGTTAGGGTTAGGGTTAGGGTTAGGGTTAGGGTTAGGGTTAGGGTTAGGGTTAGGGTTAGGGTTAGGGTTAGGGTTAGGGTTAGGGTTAGGGTTAGGGTTAGGGTTAGGGTTAGGGTTAGGGTTAGGGTTAGGGTTAGGGTTAGGGTTAGGGTTAGGGTTAGGGTTAGGGTTAGGGTTAGGGTTAGGGTTAGGGTTAGGGTTAGGGTTAGGGTTAGGGTTAGGGTTAGGGTTAGGGTTAGGGTTAGGGTTAGGGTTAGGGTTAGGGTTAGGGTTAGGGTTAGGGTTAGGGTTAGGGTTAGGGTTAGGGTTAGGGTTAGGGTTAGGGTTAGGGTTAGGGTTAGGGTTAGGGTTAGGGTTAGGGTTAGGGTTAGGGTTAGGGTTAGGGTTAGGGTTAGGGTTAGGGTTAGGGTTAGGGTTAGGGTTAGGGTTAGGGTTAGGGTTAGGGTTAGGGTTAGGGTTAGGGTTAGGGTTAGGGTTAGGGTTAGGGTTAGGGTTAGGGTTAGGGTTAGGGTTAGGGTTAGGGTTAGGGTTAGGGTTAGGGTTAGGGTTAGGGTTAGGGTTAGGGTTAGGGTTAGGGTTAGGGTTAGGGTTAGGGTTAGGGTTAGGGTTAGGGTTAGGGTTAGGGTTAGGGTTAGGGTTAGGGTTAGGGTTAGGGTTAGGGTTAGGGTTAGGGTTAGGGTTAGGGTTAGGGTTAGGGTTAGGGTTAGGGTTAGGGTTAGGGTTAGGGTTAGGGTTAGGGTTAGGGTTAGGGTTAGGGTTAGGGTTAGGGTTAGGGTTAGGGTTAGGGTTAGGGTTAGGGTTAGGGTTAGGGTTAGGGTTAGGGTTAGGGTTAGGGTTAGGGTTAGGGTTAGGGTTAGGGTTAGGGTTAGGGTTAGGGTTAGGGTTAGGGTTAGGGTTAGGGTTAGGGTTAGGGTTAGGGTTAGGGTTAGGGTTAGGGTTAGGGTTAGGGTTAGGGTTAGGGTTAGGGTTAGGGTTAGGGTTAGGGTTAGGGTTAGGGTTAGGGTTAGGGTTAGGGTTAGGGTTAGGGTTAGGGTTAGGGTTAGGGTTAGGGTTAGGGTTAGGGTTAGGGTTAGGGTTAGGGTTAGGGTTAGGGTTAGGGTTAGGGTTAGGGTTAGGGTTAGGGTTAGGGTTAGGGTTAGGGTTAGGGTTAGGGTTAGGGTTAGGGTTAGGGTTAGGGTTAGGGTTAGGGTTAGGGTTAGGGTTAGGGTTAGGGTTAGGGTTAGGGTTAGGGTTAGGGTTAGGGTTAGGGTTAGGGTTAGGGTTAGGGTTAGGGTTAGGGTTAGGGTTAGGGTTAGGGTTAGGGTTAGGGTTAGGGTTAGGGTTAGGGTTAGGGTTAGGGTTAGGGTTAGGGTTAGGGTTAGGGTTAGGGTTAGGGTTAGGGTTAGGGTTAGGGTTAGGGTTAGGGTTAGGGTTAGGGTTAGGGTTAGGGTTAGGGTTAGGGTTAGGGTTAGGGTTAGGGTTAGGGTTAGGGTTAGGGTTAGGGTTAGGGTTAGGGTTAGGGTTAGGGTTAGGGTTAGGGTTAGGGTTAGGGTTAGGGTTAGGGTTAGGGTTAGGGTTAGGGTTAGGGTTAGGGTTAGGGTTAGGGTTAGGGTTAGGGTTAGGGTTAGGGTTAGGGTTAGGGTTAGGGTTAGGGTTAGGGTTAGGGTTAGGGTTAGGGTTAGGGTTAGGGTTAGGGTTAGGGTTAGGGTTAGGGTTAGGGTTAGGGTTAGGGTTAGGGTTAGGGTTAGGGTTAGGGTTAGGGTTAGGGTTAGGGTTAGGGTTAGGGTTAGGGTTAGGGTTAGGGTTAGGGTTAGGGTTAGGGTTAGGGTTAGGGTTAGGGTTAGGGTTAGGGTTAGGGTTAGGGTTAGGGTTAGGGTTAGGGTTAGGGTTAGGGTTAGGGTTAGGGTTAGGGTTAGGGTTAGGGTTAGGGTTAGGGTTAGGGTTAGGGTTAGGGTTAGGGTTAGGGTTAGGGTTAGGGTTAGGGTTAGGGTTAGGGTTAGGGTTAGGGTTAGGGTTAGGGTTAGGGTTAGGGTTAGGGTTAGGGTTAGGGTTAGGGTTAGGGTTAGGGTTAGGGTTAGGGTTAGGGTTAGGGTTAGGGTTAGGGTTAGGGTTAGGGTTAGGGTTAGGGTTAGGGTTAGGGTTAGGGTTAGGGTTAGGGTTAGGGTTAGGGTTAGGGTTAGGGTTAGGGTTAGGGTTAGGGTTAGGGTTAGGGTTAGGGTTAGGGTTAGGGTTAGGGTTAGGGTTAGGGTTAGGGTTAGGGTTAGGGTTAGGGTTAGGGTTAGGGTTAGGGTTAGGGTTAGGGTTAGGGTTAGGGTTAGGGTTAGGGTTAGGGTTAGGGTTAGGGTTAGGGTTAGGGTTAGGGTTAGGGTTAGGGTTAGGGTTAGGGTTAGGGTTAGGGTTAGGGTTAGGGTTAGGGTTAGGGTTAGGGTTAGGGTTAGGGTTAGGGTTAGGGTTAGGGTTAGGGTTAGGGTTAGGGTTAGGGTTAGGGTTAGGGTTAGGGTTAGGGTTAGGGTTAGGGTTAGGGTTAGGGTTAGGGTTAGGGTTAGGGTTAGGGTTAGGGTTAGGGTTAGGGTTAGGGTTAGGGTTAGGGTTAGGGTTAGGGTTAGGGTTAGGGTTAGGGTTAGGGTTAGGGTTAGGGTTAGGGTTAGGGTTAGGGTTAGGGTTAGGGTTAGGGTTAGGGTTAGGGTTAGGGTTAGGGTTAGGGTTAGGGTTAGGGTTAGGGTTAGGGTTAGGGTTAGGGTTAGGGTTAGGGTTAGGGTTAGGGTTAGGGTTAGGGTTAGGGTTAGGGTTAGGGTTAGGGTTAGGGTTAGGGTTAGGGTTAGGGTTAGGGTTAGGGTTAGGGTTAGGGTTAGGGTTAGGGTTAGGGTTAGGGTTAGGGTTAGGGTTAGGGTTAGGGTTAGGGTTAGGGTTAGGGTTAGGGTTAGGGTTAGGGTTAGGGTTAGGGTTAGGGTTAGGGTTAGGGTTAGGGTTAGGGTTAGGGTTAGGGTTAGGGTTAGGGTTAGGGTTAGGGTTAGGGTTAGGGTTAGGGTTAGGGTTAGGGTTAGGGTTAGGGTTAGGGTTAGGGTTAGGGTTAGGGTTAGGGTTAGGGTTAGGGTTAGGGTTAGGGTTAGGGTTAGGGTTAGGGTTAGGGTTAGGGTTAGGGTTAGGGTTAGGGTTAGGGTTAGGGTTAGGGTTAGGGTTAGGGTTAGGGTTAGGGTTAGGGTTAGGGTTAGGGTTAGGGTTAGGGTTAGGGTTAGGGTTAGGGTTAGGGTTAGGGTTAGGGTTAGGGTTAGGGTTAGGGTTAGGGTTAGGGTTAGGGTTAGGGTTAGGGTTAGGGTTAGGGTTAGGGTTAGGGTTAGGGTTAGGGTTAGGGTTAGGGTTAGGGTTAGGGTTAGGGTTAGGGTTAGGGTTAGGGTTAGGGTTAGGGTTAGGGTTAGGGTTAGGGTTAGGGTTAGGGTTAGGGTTAGGGTTAGGGTTAGGGTTAGGGTTAGGGTTAGGGTTAGGGTTAGGGTTAGGGTTAGGGTTAGGGTTAGGGTTAGGGTTAGGGTTAGGGTTAGGGTTAGGGTTAGGGTTAGGGTTAGGGTTAGGGTTAGGGTTAGGGTTAGGGTTAGGGTTAGGGTTAGGGTTAGGGTTAGGGTTAGGGTTAGGGTTAGGGTTAGGGTTAGGGTTAGGGTTAGGGTTAGGGTTAGGGTTAGGGTTAGGGTTAGGGTTAGGGTTAGGGTTAGGGTTAGGGTTAGGGTTAGGGTTAGGGTTAGGGTTAGGGTTAGGGTTAGGGTTAGGGTTAGGGTTAGGGTTAGGGTTAGGGTTAGGGTTAGGGTTAGGGTTAGGGTTAGGGTTAGGGTTAGGGTTAGGGTTAGGGTTAGGGTTAGGGTTAGGGTTAGGGTTAGGGTTAGGGTTAGGGTTAGGGTTAGGGTTAGGGTTAGGGTTAGGGTTAGGGTTAGGGTTAGGGTTAGGGTTAGGGTTAGGGTTAGGGTTAGGGTTAGGGTTAGGGTTAGGGTTAGGGTTAGGGTTAGGGTTAGGGTTAGGGTTAGGGTTAGGGTTAGGGTTAGGGTTAGGGTTAGGGTTAGGGTTAGGGTTAGGGTTAGGGTTAGGGTTAGGGTTAGGGTTAGGGTTAGGGTTAGGGTTAGGGTTAGGGTTAGGGTTAGGGTTAGGGTTAGGGTTAGGGTTAGGGTTAGGGTTAGGGTTAGGGTTAGGGTTAGGGTTAGGGTTAGGGTTAGGGTTAGGGTTAGGGTTAGGGTTAGGGTTAGGGTTAGGGTTAGGGTTAGGGTTAGGGTTAGGGTTAGGGTTAGGGTTAGGGTTAGGGTTAGGGTTAGGGTTAGGGTTAGGGTTAGGGTTAGGGTTAGGGTTAGGGTTAGGGTTAGGGTTAGGGTTAGGGTTAGGGTTAGGGTTAGGGTTAGGGTTAGGGTTAGGGTTAGGGTTAGGGTTAGGGTTAGGGTTAGGGTTAGGGTTAGGGTTAGGGTTAGGGTTAGGGTTAGGGTTAGGGTTAGGGTTAGGGTTAGGGTTAGGGTTAGGGTTAGGGTTAGGGTTAGGGTTAGGGTTAGGGTTAGGGTTAGGGTTAGGGTTAGGGTTAGGGTTAGGGTTAGGGTTAGGGTTAGGGTTAGGGTTAGGGTTAGGGTTAGGGTTAGGGTTAGGGTTAGGGTTAGGGTTAGGGTTAGGGTTAGGGTTAGGGTTAGGGTTAGGGTTAGGGTTAGGGTTAGGGTTAGGGTTAGGGTTAGGGTTAGGGTTAGGGTTAGGGTTAGGGTTAGGGTTAGGGTTAGGGTTAGGGTTAGGGTTAGGGTTAGGGTTAGGGTTAGGGTTAGGGTTAGGGTTAGGGTTAGGGTTAGGGTTAGGGTTAGGGTTAGGGTTAGGGTTAGGGTTAGGGTTAGGGTTAGGGTTAGGGTTAGGGTTAGGGTTAGGGTTAGGGTTAGGGTTAGGGTTAGGGTTAGGGTTAGGGTTAGGGTTAGGGTTAGGGTTAGGGTTAGGGTTAGGGTTAGGGTTAGGGTTAGGGTTAGGGTTAGGGTTAGGGTTAGGGTTAGGGTTAGGGTTAGGGTTAGGGTTAGGGTTAGGGTTAGGGTTAGGGTTAGGGTTAGGGTTAGGGTTAGGGTTAGGGTTAGGGTTAGGGTTAGGGTTAGGGTTAGGGTTAGGGTTAGGGTTAGGGTTAGGGTTAGGGTTAGGGTTAGGGTTAGGGTTAGGGTTAGGGTTAGGGTTAGGGTTAGGGTTAGGGTTAGGGTTAGGGTTAGGGTTAGGGTTAGGGTTAGGGTTAGGGTTAGGGTTAGGGTTAGGGTTAGGGTTAGGGTTAGGGTTAGGGTTAGGGTTAGGGTTAGGGTTAGGGTTAGGGTTAGGGTTAGGGTTAGGGTTAGGGTTAGGGTTAGGGTTAGGGTTAGGGTTAGGGTTAGGGTTAGGGTTAGGGTTAGGGTTAGGGTTAGGGTTAGGGTTAGGGTTAGGGTTAGGGTTAGGGTTAGGGTTAGGGTTAGGGTTAGGGTTAGGGTTAGGGTTAGGGTTAGGGTTAGGGTTAGGGTTAGGGTTAGGGTTAGGGTTAGGGTTAGGGTTAGGGTTAGGGTTAGGGTTAGGGTTAGGGTTAGGGTTAGGGTTAGGGTTAGGGTTAGGGTTAGGGTTAGGGTTAGGGTTAGGGTTAGGGTTAGGGTTAGGGTTAGGGTTAGGGTTAGGGTTAGGGTTAGGGTTAGGGTTAGGGTTAGGGTTAGGGTTAGGGTTAGGGTTAGGGTTAGGGTTAGGGTTAGGGTTAGGGTTAGGGTTAGGGTTAGGGTTAGGGTTAGGGTTAGGGTTAGGGTTAGGGTTAGGGTTAGGGTTAGGGTTAGGGTTAGGGTTAGGGTTAGGGTTAGGGTTAGGGTTAGGGTTAGGGTTAGGGTTAGGGTTAGGGTTAGGGTTAGGGTTAGGGTTAGGGTTAGGGTTAGGGTTAGGGTTAGGGTTAGGGTTAGGGTTAGGGTTAGGGTTAGGGTTAGGGTTAGGGTTAGGGTTAGGGTTAGGGTTAGGGTTAGGGTTAGGGTTAGGGTTAGGGTTAGGGTTAGGGTTAGGGTTAGGGTTAGGGTTAGGGTTAGGGTTAGGGTTAGGGTTAGGGTTAGGGTTAGGGTTAGGGTTAGGGTTAG